>JBAMBE010001205.1:0-10481 GCA_037043585.1 Drosophila mimica
CATATACTAAAATGGACCCAATTCTTTGACATGTTTGTGTCCATGGCACACGAGACCAATATGCCAACAATTCCAAAAATGTGGTATCTAAAAATCAGCGTGACCAGAAAAATTAATATGCCAAATCGACTTGAAAGAGGATAACTACATTCACACATGGAACATCTCCGATATTTGAAGGACACTGCCAAACAAAACTGGTGGCTATCACCTTAAAGTTATGGGAGATATGCGATTTTGCGATTACTGATCTTATCGATTTCTTAGCCTACTAGGGGCGTAGATCTGAAGTCTTGACTTTGTTCCATGCGGACACAGACAAGTACATGTTCTTTCTCTAGCTTTAAGTAAGTCGAAAAAAGTTCATACATCATACGATGCAAAAACAAATATGAAAAAAACGAAAAAAAACGAAAAAAAAAACCAAAAAAAAAACCAAAAAAAATGCAAAAAAAAATTGCACAAAAAAGCAAAAAAAAAATAAAATTAAATAAAATGGCCACAAAATGCAAAATTAAATAGCCAATTAATTCGTCAGAGCAACACTGATTTCTGCAACTGCCTGCCTTGCAAAGCCCAGCAAGTCAATAGATTTGAGCTTATACCGTTTGGGAATTGTAAGTCACAAGTATGCAGCATTGGCTGTTAGCAGCTGCCAATGGTACTTCCACGCGAGCACTGGGTTTCTTGCAGCCATAGACAGAATGTGCAACATTCAGCTGCAACATTCTCAGCATCTGATTATGATACTATAGTTCAAGAATTAATTTCGTTTTTCCTTTCTTTATTATGCTAAATTTTCTGTTTCGATTTTTGTGTATATATTATGTTACGCATGCGATTATATGTTGTATATATATTTAGTTTCGTGATGTTTTTGGTTTTTGGGTTGTTCTATTAAATTGTTTTTATACCATAATACCGAAGATATAGTATAGTATAGTATATTCAGTTTGTGCAATGTCCGTCATGCTGTCTGTCCGTCTGTATGAACACCCTTAGAGATTACGACTTCAAACTTGTAACGTATACTGGAAAGTACCCTCAAAAGTAAAAGTGTCAAGGTTTTGGTCCAACGTCCACTAGGGAGCTAAAAAAATCGATTTTCGCAAATCGGTACACACCTGCGCCCATAATCGACAATGCCGATATTTCGGAATGTGTAAATCGATAACTCCGTATATCTTCCACACTATTAAAGATAGAGTAACCAAACTTGGAAGTTAATTTGTTAATTTCCTCGAAGGATTGCCATATAAATTTTTGGACCACGCCCACAACTGCCGCCACCAGGAACTTCGTCCCTATAAATTTAAAGTGAGCATATCTGCCGTAATTTGCAAGCTAGAGTCGCAAAATTTTGAAGGTATGTTACTGGTAACTCCCTCAGAGATCGATAAAAAAAATTGGATGGCCACGCCCACTCCACCGACCTAAACCGATACACCTGTTGGTGTAAATCGATTAGCCCATATATTTCACGCAATTTGAAAACTTTAGTCACCAACTCCAACATTTTTTGGGCCACGCCCACTCCCGTCCCCAAAACCGATAAATGCCCATATCCCCCGCAATTCAAGTTAGTTAGTTACTGGGTAGGAAGATTATTAGGAAACTTCTCTAAAATTTTTGTGGGCAACGCCTACTCCCGGCCCTAAGATCTCGAAAAGCTCATATCTCCGGAATTTAAGAGTGAAAGTAGCTTATACAATTTGTTGTGTTTGCTCGCTCCGTGTGATTCTGCTCACCGTCTTTAAAAGCCATGCTCACTTATATGCAAATCATATACATATTTATTAGTAGAGAATTAACAGAATGTGTTCCCATTCAAAAAGGCAAACTTGGACAGTATTTCTTGACTGCACACAAATTATGGTATAATAGTATTTCGCTGTCGGTTACGTCCGACTGCAACGTTCTATCTTGTTTCTTTGTTTGGGCAATTCGAACAAAATTCAATTTTCTTATTCTCTTCATTTGTATCCAATATAATGTCATAACATGCACTGGAATGACTTTCTTCGAGTCAACTAATACTGTTATTGTGGTCCCCAAAACTAAGCATATGCACAACATTATTGTCTGCTGGAGACTGATTGTTTCTAAAATTTGGGTTGCTTTCAGTTGAATAATTAAAAGCATCGTTTTCCAAAGCTTCAGGAATATTGTCATTCAAATTCGAGGTCTCAAAAAGTTTCAGGGTTGGCACTACACCTGGCTTCAAATATTTCTTACCAAAAAATTTTCCCTCAAAATGAACCTGGCAAATTCTTTTTTTTGATTTTACTCTCAAGCCCGAACTGAGCCGTACTGGCTGGCTACAAACACGTGCATATACAGAAATACATACATTTTTATGGGTTAAGGGTATAAAAATGACAGTTAAATATGCAACACTGTTTCATCTGCGATAAAAACATTAATTGATAGTGGCGAATTTGATGATTGCAGGGATGTAGCTCTTTCTACAGCCATCTTCTTCGAAAATAAATAAACTCTCTGATTGCTTAAACAGCAATAATTTGTCAAACAAAAACCCATTAGAATCTGCATTGCAAAAAATAATCATGTTGAAAAGTATATTTCAGAAATGAGAGACTATTTCGCGAAATGTCCTTATCCCAGCAACGTCTGCTGTATTGATGGGTTCCTTCTGTCTATTAATTCAATATTAATGTTGTCACAAGACATTTGGAGTTTAAGCCCAAATGTGTTCTTTTGGATACTATCGCGTTTGAATCAAGATGCATTGCAGAACCTATTTTACTTAATAAGAAGTAGAAAAGTAACAAATAATAACCCATTGCTCTTTGAAATCAATGCTATTATTTCAAAAATGTTATCAATGAAAATTAAATAGACAACTGGTAATTGTGAGCCAAATGATGATCAAGTGATCTTAAATGTGATTTATGAAACAAAACGAGACCGCTCAGGATAAGGAAGAACAGTTTCCCTGCCAAGCGTCTTGCAAGGTGCTGTTCAACGATATCAACACATTCGAACATAATGACGACATTCCCAATACTATTAATAAAAGTAGTGAGAACTCTTTACGCTATTTTGCAGGTTTTGTTTTGGACAAGTCGCAACAAAAGTTTAATTGTCAGACCTGAAAGGACCTTTTGAAGGATGACCTTGCTGATTGCGAAAATTCGGAGCTATTTTTATTTAACAGGAACTTCAACACATTTAACAAGAACTTCCCACAGAACGATTTTTCCAGTTTAATAAGAATTCATTATAATATTTTCCATAATTTTTTCCAACAGAGAAATATTAATGAGACAATTTATAACCAATGTATCTCACATACAGCAAGCGATATGAGATATAGCACTTGGTTTTCTGAGTCTCATGACTGCAGCGAACACCGAAGTTATGTTTTAAATTACTTTCTGCTAGTTTTGCTTCGAAAGAACAGCACTTGGCTTACGGAGAAATTATGTGGTACTTCAGACAAAAAGAATTCAAACAAATTGTGAGGGAAGGGTCTGGAAAATGTGGATCTCTCAATGGGTAAGTCACCTATGAGTTGGGTTTTTTTTTGTAAACTATACCAACTTTACATGAATTGATCAGACCCCTTATTAAGTTTCAGATCTTTGCTATCCAATAGCGTTATCGAGTAAGGCGCAACATCAATTGATTTCCTGCATGAAGCGATATGCGGTGTGTGAAGTGGATAAACGAGCATGAATATGGGAGGATTATAGGATGACGTTTATCGTGTATTTGATGCTCTTACCCGGACGCAAGCTCTCATAATTCCTTTTTGATCGGGGAACGGATTCAAATTGAGGATGTGGCTGGCCTTTGGAATGGGTTGCTTTTTAATTAAAAGCTTATAATCATTTGTTTGGATATTGGGATTGTTGAGTAATCTTAATGAGGAGATAATGAACATCGGCAAGCTCTTTGCTGCTGAGATCGTCAGACAAATGAGACGAGGTATTCCGACTGCGCTTGATGAAGCGAGGCATACACGCAATGACTCACAGCGCTCGATTAAAGTCAGAAAATCGTCCAAGAAGTTCAAAGGATTGTGGAACCTTGGCTCGATTGGATTTTATTGGGCGTTGCTCAATATCAGTTTCCAGGTATGAAACTTGAGAGGAGGGCCATTGATTTTGTGGAAGTTTTAACCATTCTGGCCCTTGCCACCATAGCTGACTATCACGCAGCTCTTGTGGCGTAACTCCTCTGCTAGCCAAATCTGCAGGATTGTATTCTGAACGGACGTGTGACCAAGTCCCTGTGTTAGTTGCTTGCATTTTTTTGGTAACTTTATTGGCTACGAAAGTTGTCCAAGTGCATGATGGTTTGTTGAGCCATGCTAGGACTATTGTGTTGTGAAGTTGTGGAAGGAGTGAATTGGATAGGTCGGCAAGTAGTACGGCACCACACAATTCAAGTCTTGGTAATGTGAATGTGAACTTTTTATTCACTTCTATGCGGACATAAAGAGCTGCGCCTTATGCACGTTGAGATGCATCACAGAAGCGGTGAAACTGCACACCTGCAGGGGGTTCGAAATTTATCCATCTTGGAATGCGACCTTCTCCCAGAGTTGGATAGCACGTAAGGAAGTCGTGCCAACGATGAAGCAGCTCTTCTGGAAGTGTATCATCCCAGCCTAGATCGTGTAGCCAAATTTCCTGCATGAATATCTTGGCACGAACGATTACTGCTGCTAACCATCCAGCTGGATCAAATAGTTTTGCAATCTGCGAAAGGATTTCGCGCTTGGAAAAGGATTGCCTTGATAGGAGTTTGGATGGAGCAAAAAAGAACGCATCAGTGTCCGCTTGCCATCGGATTCCGAGAGTTTTGGCAACACTGGCTTCCTCGATTTCTAGAAAGTCATCGGGAGGCAAATGGTCCTTGGGAATCTTCTTGAGTACCTCTCTATCATTTGATGTCCATTTTCGAAATGGAAACATGAAATTTGAAATAATTCCACTTGCAAGAGGGAACTGTTCTTGGATATCCTTTGCGAGCTGTTCTAGCACTCGGATTGCCAAGAATGGAGCGCAATTGGCACCAAATGTGACAGTACTGAGTTCAAAGTCACACACTTCTCCTTTTTTATTTCGGAAAAGAATTCTTTGATAGGGGGTGTGCTTTGAGTCCACCAAGATTTGTCGATACATCTATGTTATATCGGCATTGAAGGAGTAGCGGAAATAACGCCAATTTAAGATCTTTACAGTCAGATCAGATTGAAGAACTAGTCTCGGATAAAGAATATCGTTTAAACTTTTGCCGTTTGAGGATGGACTGGAGGCGTTGAATACGCTAACCTTTGTACTGGTGCTGTCTGGTTTGAAAACAGCATGATGAGGTAGATAGTAGGTGTCGGTGTCACTTTGAGGGACTTGTCCCATGTGACCTAGATCAATGTATTCCTGAATCACAGAATCGTATTGCTCTTTTAATGGAATGTTTCTCTTTAAACGGCTTTCGTTCTTGAGAAACTGAGCAAATGCGATGGACCTTGAGTGTCCCAACTGGATGTGATCAGGATTGCGGAAAGGTAGGGTGAAAACGTATCTCCCATTCATATCTTTAGTAGTGGTGCAGCTAAAATTCGTTTCACAAATCGAATCTGAGTCCCTAATAGGGCTTGAAGGGGGATCCATCACCTCCCAGAATTTTGTGAGAAGATTCTCTAATAGAGGTTCTGGATCAAAGTGACCTCTGGTTGTGAAAGAGGAAATGGATGAGGCAGAATCTCGAGTTATTTGACCTGTGAGAATTCAGCCGAAGACTGATTCTTGGCCCAATAACGTACCACAAATATTCGGAATGGAGCCGCCGAGCAGTGTGGATGGGAGGATATCTGTGCTTAATAGCACGTCAATCTGCGAGTGGGGTCAGCCAACTGGATATTTGGCAGGTTCTTCTTTCTGCCAAATGTGGAAGAATAAAAGCCGAAATCTCAATTTGTATTCGCGGTTTTGTTTGAGAGCCTATATGGAAGTGACAACTTCTGAGGCTTGGCTGCGATAGTTTGATTTAAACCATTGACTTGGGCCTGGATGGGTTGGAAAGGCGGCTTGACCAGTTTGAACAACCAAGTGGTGATGAAGGTTGCTTCCGAACCCGAATCAATTAATTCACGTGCCAAATATTTGATACCTGCATAGCAGATATTTATAAGCGCAGTACCTAGTAAGACCCCTTGTGTGTTTGCAGAGAAATACGTTTGGATATTGCTCGGATTGGGTGGAGACGATTGTATGCTTGCATTATTACTTGGAATCGTAGCTGTCGCAGAGGCTGGATGGGAAGGGGGTCGACACTATGAAGGAGTGGTGACGACCTTTGCACGTGAAACAGCTGTGTGTACTGTGCATTCTTTGCAAAGTAGTTCAAACATAACCGTTGCTGCTTTATATAAGCATCTCGATTCTTAACTGTCATTTGAAGGAATTGCGGAAATAAGCGAATAGGATGATTCTGCTTTGAACATAAGCCGCAGGATTTGGTCTTCATACTGACCTTGGTTTCAAAGGAGTTCAGCTTAGAAAACGACTCTTTTCGGGTTGGTCTTTGTTTGACTTGCGTGCTTGTGCTTGGCTTCATATCCTTGATGGCTACTAAGGTGCGGTATCGCTCCAATAAAAACGAATTGAGCTCAAGCCATGTCGGAATTTCTGACTTATTGTGTAAGGATTGCTCCCATAACGACAAAGTGAGTTTTGGGAGCTTCGAGGAAAAAAGGAAGACTGGGAAGTCAGTACCAGTTATCAGTTTTGATCTGGCTAACTTTAGCATGCTCAAGCACCCTTAGGATATGGATGGAAGATTGAACAGAACTTTATGTTGACTGTTGTCTTCGGTTCTAAAATCTTTCAGTTTGATTTTGACACGCTGACTGAAAGCCATCGTTCGTCAAAGGAAACTTAGCCACGATTGTCTTTACCTCGCCCCTAGTTCTGGCATTAAGGTGGAAGAGGTTTTCCACCGGGGATAGACTGGGATTGTCTATGTAGATGGCTGTAAAAAGGTCTCGGAATGTAGACCATCGGAGATAGTCTCCACTAAAAACTTCAGTTTCGCAGGGCGGAAGTCTGCAACCCCTCAGTATCGAAGGTGCAAGCGGAACGGGCTGTGGTCTACTTGGAGCAGAAGCTTCTGCGACTTGCTCACTAAGTTGAGCTGCACAACGTTCGTAGACAGAAAAGCAACGAAAATACTTATTCTGCCTGACTGCACTATCGTCACTGCTTTCTCCTTGAGTTGCAGTTTTGGAGCACAGCTCATAGTCCTTCTCGACCTTCTCCCATAGGGATCGTATTTGGTAACGGCGAATTTGGGGTGTGTACACTGTGGCAGGAGTTGTGGATGGCATGCTGATCATAGCCTCATACTGGCTAAGTCTATCGGAAATGGTGATAAAATCATTTAACGCCATTTTGGACGAGCTAATGATTTTGCTTATATGAGAGCGAGTACCTTCAGGACTCCTTGGAGTAAGCTGTTTTGGTTTAACAGGCCTTTTGCTCTCAGTGGGAGCTTCACTTTTGACCTTTGAAACTGACGGCCTCAGTAATGGTCTATTGAAGCCACAAGATGGTGAAATGGGTGAACGTGTAGGATCTGGAGGAACGGACAGCTGTGGAGGAACGGACAGCTGCTTCTTATTACTTGAATTATTCTCTGGTGGGTCAATGGTTTTTTGCACCACCAATTTTTGCTTATGTATTGAATATAGTGGAGCGGAATGTTGGAATTGGATCGATACAATGTGATCGCTCGGACGCTCAGAGAATAGCGTAAAGAAGGAAGTCAGTTTTACACTATAATTGAATTTTCCATTTTTAATTGGAACGTTTGGAAGCAATTTTTTTTCTAAATCGCAGATGTTTATAATTGGCGACGGAAATTGATTAGTGCAATTGTTAATTAATTTTGTTGAAATATAGTTGATTTATAAAAATATAGTTGATGTATAAATAATCATTGCTTAAGCGATAATAATCGTGACTGTGAAGAGTCGGAACGGTGATCTTGCATAAAAATATTTTCCTTATCACTGCAGCCCTGACTGTGGCGGTATGTAATTACAATAGCAGCTGGCTATGTAATTGTGATGCGGGGTGATAAATAAATAAATTTGTTAATCAACAACGGAGTACAAATTTTGGAACGCAATAATAATATAAAGCGGGTGAGTAAATATCATTTTTAGTGTGTGTTAAATAATGTGTTTGTCAATGGTAGTGAATTTTGATTTATTTACATATGTATGTACATACATATGTTTTGGTGCAATTATAGAAATAAAAATGTTTGTTATTGCGTCCTTTCAAATTTTATTAATCTCTTTCTTAATTTCTTTTGTATGTGCGGACAATATAAAATTGTTTTATTGATTTGTTTCTTGTTTGCATGCATGTATGTATGTATGTATCGATGGACGACCAAGACTTTTATATTATATGTACATATGTGTATGTATTGTTAGATTGATATGCAAGAATTATTCTTATTGTTTTTATTTAATTGCAGAACTTGCAGTCGGCAAAGTAGACTGTGGCTGGAGCGGACAATGCTTAGCGTCAGCGCGGAATTTGGCTTTAGTTCTTAATTTGAAAGTGGAATTATTTTAAAATTAATAATATTACTTATAACATTATTAATAATAATAACATAAATTGGATATTTTATGCTTGCTCACTAAAATGTGTGTATGTATTGCATTATATGTATGTGTGTGTGTATAAGCATAAAGTGAAGTTGGACTTTGGCTTGTACTTGACCTTTTTTCTTTGAAGTTGAAGAATCCACCGATGCGAGCTGGGGCGAACGATGGGTTTATCCGGGTCGAAGGACTAATGTTCGTGGTGGGGCAGATCTTCTGTTGGTTGTTTTGGGGTGATGACATCACTAGTCTCTCCTTGTTCCCGAAAGAAAAACACTTCTGCGCCATTTCACTATGTTTATTAATTTGCATTATACAAATTGCTTATATTTATATTAGCAACAATGTTTCTAAAGGGTAGTGGATAATTCCAGGAGATTTGCGGAAGGTGAGATCGGCAGATCAATGTTTATGGCTTACTTTCAGGCATGAACAGAAGCTATTGCTGTAAGCTGAGACTTATCTTTCATTACATTCTGAATTTTCTCTTTCAAGTGGCTCAATCGTTTAGAGTAAGCAATTTCATCTCGTTTCAAGACATTTATCGTGGAATCAATCAATGATGTTTGGTTTTGCAATAATTCCAGGAGATGGTTTTCATTTTCTTTCACTCCCAGTATATTTTTTTTTACATTTCCTTCGCATATGTAGAGTCTAATACGCAGAACAAGCTACTGGCGCTTTATCATCTACTGGATGCTTGTGGGTGGGTTCCTTAACATTAAATAGAGGAGCTATATGTTGAATTGCTCTCTTATAGAGAAACTTCATTTGGAAGTTTTCACGTCGACAACCCTCACGAAATTGTCTTTGCCATGGTAGACTTGAACACTTGTACCCTTGGGCCATTGTAAGACTGGCATGCTGTCTTCTTCCAGGAGGACCAGTGTTGTACTTTGATGTTTGCTGACGACCTTCTCCACTTTTGACGCTGCTGCAGCTGCTGAAGGTACTCATGAGACCACTGTGTCCAAAATGAGTGTTTTAACTGTGATACTGCTTGCCATCATTGTCCTAGCGATTTGGGTTGCTGAGATGATTCACTGTCGGTTTGTGTGGTTAATGGTTCTCCAATGAGAAAATGTCCTGGTGTTAATGCAGTTACATCATTCGGATCATCTGATAGAGGGGTTAAAGGGCGAGAATTGAGTATCGCTTCTTTCTCAACTATGACGGTTTCCAACTCTTCATACGTTAAATTAGCTGTTGTCACATTTTTATACCCTTAACCCATTAAAAATGGGTAAAAAGGGTATAATGGTTTTGTGCAAATGTATGTAACAGGCAGAAGGAAGCATCTCCGACCCCATAAAGTATATATATTCTTGATCAGGATCAACAGCCGAGTCGATATAGCCCTGTCCGACTGTCCGTCCGTCTGTCCGTCCGTCCGTTTGTCCGTCTGTATGAACACGCGGATCTCAGAGACTATAAGAGCTAGAGACTTCAAATTTGAAATATAGGTTCTCGTATACCAGGCGCAGAACAAGTTTGCTTTATTTTATCGATAACTGCTTCAGTTTCGGAATTATCGATACATTTAGATTTCCGATAGCAATAAATTCCACAATTTAAGAGGCAGAGGGTTCTTATTTATACATAATATGCTTATACATATTATTGATTGATTGAAGTAAGAACGCTGTAGTCGAGTGAGCTCGACTACCATATACCCTGAACCAAGCTTTAAATGCATTATAGGTTTATCGTTTTTGGGGGCTGGAGTGGGCGTGGCCCGATCTTAGTAATATACCTTCTAAGTTTGGTAACTGTAGCTCTTGAATTGCGGGAGATGCAGGCATTTATCGTTTTTTGTGGGCGGGAGTGGGCG